>JAEOAD010000032.1:8587500-8607500 GCA_036365145.1 Orientallactaga sibirica | reverse complement strand
TTCCTGTTTGGTAGTTCTTTGCACATTTATACAAACTGGGCTATGAAGAAAACAGACGCTGCTCTTTTTGGGAGTGGGGGTGCTGGGGAGACCAAGCATGAGGACATAAGTTTGGATCCCCAGAACCAGTTGAAATGCTGGGCAGGTAAGGCATTCCTGAAATCCCAGCACTGGTGAGACGGAGACAGGAGGAGCTGTGGGGCTTGCGGACAAGCTAGTCTAGTTAAATCCGTGGGCTTTAGGTCAGCAGGAGAAGACTTTTTTTTTTTTTTTTAAATAAGGTGGAGGCTGGAGGAATGACTTAGCAGTTAAGGCATTTGCCTGCAAAGCCAGAGGACCCAGGTTCAATTCCCCAGGACCCACGTTAGCCAGATGCACAAGGTGGCTCATGCATCTGGAGTTTATTTGCAGTGACTAGAGTTCCTGGTGTGCCCATTCTCTTCCTCCTTCCCTCCCTTTTTCTCTCTGTCAAATACGTAAATAAATAAAAATACATTATTAAAAAAATAAGGTGGGGCTGGAGAGATTGCTCAGTGGTTAAGACACTTGCCTGCAAAACCTAAGGACCCAGGTTTGATTCTCCAGATTCCACGTAAGCCAGATGCACATGGTGGCACATGCATCTGGAGTTCATTTGCAGTGACTAGAGTCCCTGGTGCGCCCATTCTCACACTCTCTCTTTCTCTTTCTCTAATAAATAAACAAAAACAAAATCCTTTTTTATAAAAGGTGGAGAGCAACATTGGAAAACACCTGACTTTGGCTTCTGCTATAGCTATTCATGTGCACAGGCATGCACACACATGTGCACACAAACATAGATACATACATGAAATACCATATACAAAGTAGAAAGAAAGAACACCCTAAACCACCGAAACCACATTGTTTTTTTATCCACACAGGATTGAAGATATCCAGGGACAAGCTTGACCATCTTTCCCAGAGGATGTGAGTTAGTTGTGAATATTCCTGGTGAGACTAAGGAATAAAGTAGGGCAGGAGGGGATGCGTGCAGCTCCCATCATGAAATGGAGTGAGAAGACTCTGGAAGAACCCCAGTAACTAACTGCACGAGCCGCCCCCCCCCCGTCCCTCAATGCTCCTTAGATGGGGTAGAATAGGCCAACCAAGAAGCCTAACTGAACTTGTCTCCTCTTCCTTGAACTCCAAACTGATTAGTTGTCTACCTCCCGAGTAGATTTAGCATTCCTTTACTTCCTCTCCTAAAAACAGGATGGTCTCATTATTCATTTTTCAAATAATGTCACTTTTGTTATTCCTGTTTAATTTCTTGCTTGCTTTTTTAAAAAAAATATATTTTATTATTTATTTGCAAGCGGGAGGAGAGAGAGAGAGAGAGAGAGAGAGAGAGAGAGAGAGAGAGAGAGAAGAGAGGCAGACACAGAGAGAATGGGCACACCAGGGCCTCTAGCCACTGCAAATGAACTCCAGATGCATGTGCCCCTTGTGCATCTGGCTTACGTGGGTCCTGGAGAATTGAACTGGGATCCTGTGGCTTGTCAGGCAAATGCCTTAACTGCTAAGCCATTCTCCAGCCCACTTTTTTTTTTTTTTTTTTTTAAATGAGGCTATAGAGAAGTAGAAAGATGTCCATCCTTACTGGTCCAGGAAGACAAAATCTTTCCTTCTCTAGCCTTTCCCTTCCCTCTCTCTGTGGTTCAGCTGCCTCCTCTTCACCATTCGTGTGCTCCAGAGACCAACCTCCAGAATCTGAGGGTGTCAGGCCAGGTAAACCCTCTTGTTCCTTTGGGAGTCTCTGCCAACTACATCCAGGAAACTACAATGCTACAGTTTGGAATGCTCGTGTCCTTCCAAAGTACACACACCAAAGCTTTAACCCCTCTGGGCATTAGGAGGTGGAGTCTTTGGGAGGTGACAGGTCCCATGATGGCATTTGTGTCCTTGTAAGAGAGACCCCCAAAGAGCTCTGAGACCAGGGAGTTCTGGCCTCTGTGAACCAGCAAGTGGGCCTTCATCACACACTGAATGTGCTGGCACCTTGGTCTTGGCTCTCAGCATCCAGAACTGTGAAAGATAAAATTCCAACTGTTTACTAGTTTGTGGAATTTGGATATACAAGCCTGAAGTGTCCAAGAGAATGAACCCCGATCCAGAGCTTTCGAGAGCTCCTGACCATTACCAGTTTACCTTGTAAACACTACAGACTCCCTCAACCTGAGCAAGCCGGCACTTTCCTTTTTGTGATCTTGCCACATGAGCCTTGCTACACGGCAGCTAACCTTTCTGGAGTGTTCACAGAGTAGAGACAGGAAGGGCTAAAAGGTCAAGCTAAAAGCTCCTGTGAGAAGGTGGGAGAAATAGAAGGGGAGGTTGGGGAGGAAAGGACTGATGGGATTATGAAAGATTTTCCTCTTTTTTTGTGTGTGCTATTAGGGATTGAACCTATGGCCTTCCACATGTTAGGCAGGTGCTTTGTCAGTAAACTACACCCTCAGCTCTATAAATGCTGTTAAGGGACACACTAGAGATCCTGGACTATATTTTGCATCAAATGGGAAGCTACTGGAAGATTTTTTTTAATCGACAACTTCCATATATATAGACAATATACCATGATCAAAATTCCTTCCCACCACCCTCCTTTTCCCTTAATAAATCACCCCTCCACTGAATCCCTTTTTAAAAATTTATTAGAGAGAGAGAAAGAGAGAGGGAGAATGGGTGCACTAGGACCTTCAGTCACTGCAAATGAACTCCAGACAAGTGTCCCCTTGTGCACATGTGCACATTGGGTGCTTGTGTCACTGTGTGTCTGGCTTACATGGGACCTGGAGATTTGAACATGCGTTCTTAAGCTTCGCAGGCAAGCGCCTTAACCACTAAGCAATCTCTCCAGCCCTACTGGAAGATTTTAAGGGGAGTCAAACTGGACTTTTAGAATGGTCACCTGTGGCTATGAGGAGGAAGGCATAGCAGAGAGGGAGTCTAAGCAGGGGCAATATCCTGGTCCATGTTGTTGTCGTCATTGGTTGACAGAATGCACAACAGTCTCCATTCAGAAGAACGCGAGAGGGGCCTCAGGTTTGGACCTGAGTCCCCTTCTCCTACTCAAAGTCCTTCCAGGAAACCAAAGTGAGAGGTGGCAGGGGAGGGCAGAGTGTCAGGACTGCTAGGGAATCAACCCACTTCCTCTTTTCAGGCCGGGAAAGGAAGACACTAGGGGACAATGGACCAGAGAGGCTGCCCCCTCCCCGGAGAGGGTGGTGGGAGAAGGATCCTGCCTGTGGGTCAGCGGACCCTGAAGGACCCCTTTCATCCTCTTATCTTGGGAGAGTAAGCTGTCTTGTTTGACCTGTTGATTACAGCGTTTCCTGAGACCCCCTAAAGTAAACACAGTCTGGCCCACATTTTCACAGCTGGTTCCCTGTCCCCTGGGACCAGTGACTGAGTGAGTGAGAGAAAGATACTGAGCCCAGCTCATCCCTCAGAAGCCAACACTAAGCTTTAGAAGGCTGCCAGCCAAGGTCTGAGTGAGACAACACAAATGCCAGTTACAAAACACAACCACAATCATAACCATCATTGCCAACTGCATACCCAGGGGCTTCTAAGGGCTGTCTAGTCACAGGGGATAATGTAACGGTGACACAAACCCGGTGGCCATCCTTCTGGATGCAGGCTGCAACCACAGCTATCATAGGCCTGCTGAGCTGGAGGACCTGCTCCGAGTGTGACACCTAGGCGTACAAGTCCCATTCCTCACTTGAACGTTGCCTGAGCCCATCCATGTGAGGGAAGCAGAGGAGACAGGCCAGGTTGGGGCTCAGGTTGGGCATTTTTTTTTAAATTAAAAAAAATTAGAAGCCGGGCGTGGTGGCGCACGCCTTTGATCCCAGCACTCGGGAGGCAGAGGTAGGAGGATTGCCTTGAGTTCGAGGCCACCCTGAGACTACATAGCTAATTCCAGGTCAGCCTGGACCAGAGTGAGAACCTACCTTGAAAAACCAAAAAAAAAAAAAAATAATTTTATTTACTTATTTATGAGAGAGAGAGAGGGAGGGGGAGAGAGAGAGAGCAAGAGAGAGAAAGAGGGAGAGAGAGAGAGAGAGAATGGGCATGCCAGGCCCTCTAGCTGTGCAAATGAACTCCAGCTGCATATACCACCATGTGGCTTATCTGGGTTCTGGGTAATCAAACCTTGGTCCTTTAGCTTCATAGACCAATACCTTAACCGCTAAGACATCTCTCCAGCCTGTTTATTTTTATTTTATTTATTTGAAAGAGAGAGAGAATGGGTGCACCAGGGCTTTTAGCCACTGCAAACGGACTCCAGAAGCATGTGCTACTTTGTACATCTGGCTTACATGGGACCTGGGGAATTGAACCTAGGTCCTTTGGCTTTGCAGGAGAATGCTTTAACCACTAAGCCATCCCTCCAGCCAGTGTTTTGTTTTTTTGAGGTCGGGTTTCACTCTAGGCCAGGCTGACCTGGAATTCACTGTTTTAGTCTCAGGCTGGCCTGGAACTCACAGTGACCCTCCTATTTCTGCTTCCCCAGTGCCAGGACACACCCACCGGGCCAGGCTATGCATTTTTAACCAAAGAAGGGAAGGCTTTGAGTAGCCTTAAAAGCAGTTTCTGTTTCTCCCACTCCCCTTTCTCTCCAGACTTGAGTCATAGAAACCAGAATTCCTCTACCTCAAGGTGTTCATAGAAACCAGAACCCTCTCTTTCCCGGAGCCAGCCATAAATCCTAGAATATTCTGGAATCCATTTTTTATGGGAAAGAGCTTGCCATAAAGAAACCTCTGACCTGCTTTATCTGATAGGAGGTCATAAGGTGTTCATTCCAGAGGGGATCCTGCTTCATTCCCTGGGGAACAGAAATACTTCACAAAGATGCCAAGGATAATGTGGATAAACCTTGCTAATTTCTCTTTTTCAGCCTTTTACTGCAATATCACATCCTGTTGTGCAGTCATGTTTCTATGCAATTGTCCACGCTTCAGCCAGCTGAAGCAGGAAAGCTGTCTGTCCTGGATCCTTGGTTCCTCTGCTCTATTCTTTTTTTTTTTTTTTTTTTTTTTTTTTTTTTTTTTTTTCGAGGAGGGACTCGCTCTAGCTCAGCTGACCTGGAATTCACTATGTAGTCTCAATGGCATAGAACTCGTGGTGATCCTCCTACCTCTGCTTCCCGAGTGCTAGGATTAAAGGCGTGAGCCAGCTCCTCTCCTTTATTCTTTCTTCTCCCCTCTTCCTACTTCTCATTCTTCTTCTTCTTTAGCCTTCCCTTCTTTCTCTTCTCCTCCTCTCCCTTCCTTTCTCTCCTTTGAGACAGGGTCTCACTTGGTAGCCCCAGGCTGGCCCTGAACTCAAGATCCTCCAGCCTCAGCCTCCCCAATGCTGGCATAACAGGCCTGTATCACCCAGACCAGTGTGTCTTCATTTCTAAAGGCTCCTGCATCATGTGAAACTTTCATTAAATACATTTATTTTCTCTTGAACTTGTCTTTTTGTTATAGGAATGTCAGTCTTGACTTTCACCACCAGTGAATGAGTGGGGAGGACAGGTGTAGGTAGAGGCTGGAAGGCAAGGAGATCCTTCCAGACGGGAAAAGACCCTAGTGTAGGAGTTAACTCTCCTCTGGGTTGAATTTCCCAGGTCAGGAAGCAGAACTGGGCACCTGTTACTTGGAGATGGGGCAGGTGGGGGTGGGAAAAATGTGCTTGTCGAGGGAGCCCACCAACTACATTGATAACTTTGAATGTCACAAATTATTATTATTATTATTATTATTATTATTATTATTATCATCATCATTATTTACCCTTGGAGAAAGTGGGAGAATAAGACAAGCCTGAAATCTGGAGACATTGCTAGATTGCTGCTCCCCGGGGGTGCATTACTGTCAACTGCTGGAGGATACTTGGAGCTGGCAGGGGTTGTGTGACCTGGCCAGCACTTTCTTTATGGGGACAGTCCCCACTCTTCTCCCACAAATAGAATCCCCAACCCCATCAGGAGACTTTTCAACCTCGTGACTTTCCCCCTTCCCCACCGAGGACAGTGGAACAAGAGAGGCCCCTCCTCTGAGCGAGCGGTTGAGGACAAGTTATGTAACCTAGATTGTGAAATGTAGGGAAGGCCCACATCTGAGTATGAGCCTAACGGCTCGGATGGCGAGTTCCAGATGGACGTGACCCCCCCACGTTCCGCCGCCCCACCCGCCATCCACATCCCAACCCCGAGGCCTGGCCCAGATGAACTCAATAAAGTTCTGGTCGTGGGATCTTAGATGACACCACTTGGGGCGCAGGGGCTCCGGGACGCTCTGGAGGGGAGGGGCAGGAGGAGTCACGCGGGGACAGGTGCACCTGTGGCTGGCGCGTGGGCACCCAGGCTCACCTGCGCCCCAGCCGCGAGGCCAGCGCCGCAGCTGCGCGCGCTTCCCCGCGCCCGGCCCCGCGCCCCGGGCTTCCGCCGGGTCAGCTGACCGACGGTCCAGTCCTGTGCGGAACTTGCTCGGCTCGCCCGCTTGCAGCTGGCCCCGTGCTCACTGCCGCCCTCCCGCTGGTTCTGGTCACCATGGCTGGGCTCGTGGTCAGTGGAACTCAAGTAAGTCCGCCCGAGCAAGCCCTGCTGCCCCGTGTCACTGCCCAGCTAGTGAGAGGGAGGGACAGCGGGGCGCCGGTCCCCTCGGGGATCCGCTAGGGCAGGTGATGCGTGTCACGTGTGTGCCCAAGCCTGTCCCAGGTTGGAGAGGATCCCGAAGTTCCTTTGGGCCCGTGGTGTCCGAAGAAATCCTGATTATTACTCCCCCAAACTCCCCACTTCCCTCTATCCCTGGAGTCACATTGAGAGAGAGGCCTCTCGGGTTTTGATGTCTTCGTTGGGCACAGGGCCCGCTGAAAGTTTCTTCTTTCACAACCCGAATTTGAAAAAGAGGGCTGGAGAGTTGGCTTAGTGGTTAAGGCGCATGCCTGTGAGGCCTAAGAACCCAGGTTCGATTCTCCAGGTCCCACGTCAGCCAGGTGCACATGGTGGCACATGCATCTGGAGTTTGTTTACAGTGGCTAGAAGCCCTGGCATGCCTATTCTCACTCTCTTTCTCCCTCTCTCTGTCTTAAATAAATAAATAAATAAATAAATAAATAAATAAATAAATAAATTTAAGGCCTGGGTGGTGGCACATGCCTTTAATCCCAGCACTCGGGAGGCAGAGGTAGAAGGATCACCATGAGTTCGAGGCCACCCTGAGACTATATAGTGAATTCCAGGTCAGCCTGAGTCAGAGTGACACCCTACCTCGAACCCCCCCAAAATAAATAAATAAATAAATTAATTAAAAAAAAAGAGCCCCGGCCTAAGCAAATGTTTCTTTATACCTGTGCAGTTGTAAAATAGAAGCTGACATGTATTAACATGGAATTATGTGGAAATTACAAAGTGCCCAGGGCCACCAAAGTCACAATGAAAACCACAGTGTTTCTGCTGGGTGGTGGTGGGTGCTGGCTGATCTCTGCCATCAAGGTGGCTCCCATTGCCAAGGCTGGTGGATGGCCAGGAGCCTCTTGAGCATTGTTTGCCCTCTGATTTCTTGAAGAGGTGTCCACGGAGGGTGGGGGGGGGCATAACAACACTCCATTCTCCTCCCTGAAGGACAGATACTGTCCTCAGGTGCTTTCAGGCCTCTGGTACTGCCTCTGGTGTTTTGAATCATTCTTGGAGGGATGAACTCAGCCATGTTGGGACCAGTTTCCCTAGAAAAAGCAGTTATTTAATTTAATTTAAATTTTAAAGCAGGGTCTCATTCTGACCCAGAATGAACTGGAACTCAATGCTGTAGCCCAGGCTGGCCTCATACTCAACGATCCTCCTACCAGCTTCACAGTACTGGGGTTAAAGGTGTGCGCCACCACACCCCATTTTATATATCTATCTATCTATCTAAAAATTTTTATTTATTTATATGAGCGAGCAAGAGAGGAAGAGAATGGGCATGCCAGGGTCTACAGTCTCTGCAGGCAAACTTGAGATGCTTACACCACTTTGTCTATCTGGCTTTTCATGGATCCTGATCCTGGAGAATCAAACCTGGGTCCTTAGGCTTCACCAGCAAGCGCCTTAATTGCTAAGCCATCTCTCCAACCCTTTTATCGGCTTTTCAAAGTAGGGTCTGGCTCGAGCCCAGGCTGACCTGGAATTCACTATGTAGTTTCAGGGTGGCCTTGAACTCACTGTGATCCTCCTGCCTCTGCCAGTGCTGGGATTAAAGGTGTGCACCACCATGCCTGGCTTTCTAATCTTCTCTGCTAGCTATTTTGAACTACACAATTGCTATCAACTGTGGTGGTTTGAACTAGCTGTCTCCCATAAACTCATGTGTTTAAAAAGTTTTTTTTTTTTTATTTGCAAGGAGAGAGAGAGAGAGAGCAAGAGAGCGAGTGAGAGCGAGCATGCCAGGGCCTCTAGTAATACAAATGAACTCCAGATACATGTGGCACTTTGTGCATCTGCCTTTAAATGGGCACCCTGGTCTTAGGCTGTACAGGCAAGTGCCTTAACTGCTGAGCTATCTCTCCAGCCCTAAAAAAAAAAAAAACCATTTTGTTTCAAGGTAGGGTCTTGCTCTAGCCCATCCTGACCTGGAATTCACTAGGTAGTCTTAGGCTGGCCTCGCAATCATGGCAATTCTTCTACCTCAACGCGTGTTTTGAAAGCTTGAGCCCCAGCTGATGGTAATTTGGGAGGTGGAGTCTTGCTGGAGGAGGTGCGTCACTGGGGGTGGACCTTGGAAGGTCTATTAGCCCCTTGCTTGTCAGCGTTAGCCCATTCTGCTGCTGCTATATCCGCCCTGCGGTGGCTTGATTCAGGTGTCCTCCATAAACTCAGGTGTTCTGAATGCTGGGTCCCCAGATGATGGCAATTTGGGAATTAAAGCCTCCTGGAGGAGGTGCTTCATTGGGGGCGGGCTTATGGGTGTTATAACCAGCTTCCTGTTGCCAGTGTTTGGCGCACTCCCCTTGCGTTGCTGAAGTCAGTCTGATGTTGCCCAGGAGGTGATGTCCACACTTTGCTCACGCCATTGTTTTCCCTGCCTTCATGGAGCTTCTGCTGGAGACTGTAAGCCAAAACAAACCACTTTCCTCTCATTAGCTACTTTTTGGTCGGGTGCTTTGTGAGGGTAACTATAATACAAGCATAGTTTTCTAGTGTGTTACAGAACAGTAGAAGTTTCTCCTGTTAGCTGACTGTACCCCTTACCAATTCTCTCCATTCTTCCCCAGCTCTCCCCTACTTTTAATAACCACTATTGTATTCTCAGGTAGAGAGAGAGAGAGAGAGAGAGAGAGAGAGCGCGAGAGCGAGTGCACGTGCTGACAATGCACAGCAAGCACTCTGCCACTGAGCTACATCTCCGTCCCTAGATCCTTCTTAAAGGGGCAAAAACTTCCCAGAAGGAGGTGACAATTTTATTATAATGTTACTGAACTATACAAATACAGAACCAGTTGCTGCTTTCTCAATATTCAGAGAGCTGTAAATCCCAAATAAAGGGATGGCTTAAGTGCAAAGTTAAAAAAAAAAAAAACCAATAAAGTTAAAACAAACAATTTAGTGAGTTGGCTGCTGATGTCTGGCTGAAGCTAGGCCGCTACTTTAAGTGCCACAGCGAGCTGACAGTCTCAGAGCTGGCTCTCCGCACCTCTACAGGCCTGTAACAGGCAGTGTGCCTGCAGTGTCACAACCCTCCCTCGCCATCACTTTTCTCTGTAAAGTATTGTTACTCGTTGTGGGTCTGGCTTCATTTGGCCTGGATGCTTTTGTTGTTGGTGGTGGTGTTATTATTTTGCGTTATTATTATTGCGTTATTATTGTTTTGTTATGTTTATTATTTTGTGGATTGAATGTAATACCTTGTGCATGGTAGGCAACTGCTCTGCCTTCTTTTACCTTTGATTTTTTTTTTTTTTTTTTTTTTTTTTTTTTGTTTTCCGAGGTAGGGTCTCACTCTAGCCCAGGCTGACCTGGAATTCACTATGTAGTCTCAGGGTGGCCTCGAACTCACGGTGATCCTCCTACCTCTGCCTCCCAAGTGCTGGGATTAAAGGCGTGCGCCACCACGCCCGGTTTACCTTTGGTTTTGAGACATGGTCTCACTGAGTTTCTCAGGCTGGTCTTGAACTCATTCTGTAGTCTAGGCAAGCCTTGAACCTGCAGTACTCCCAGCTCAGCTCCTCACATAGCTAGCATTATGAGCCAGGCCTCGGTGTACTTTTTTAATTTTTGAATTTGTTTTTGCTTTTCCATTTTTGACGGGGTCTCAAAGAGCCCGGGCTGGTTTTGAACTCTCCATGTAGATGAGGATAACCTTGAACTTCTGATTTGCCTGTGCCCACCTCCCGTGTGCTGGGACACTGGTGCATTCCACCATACCAAGTCCTGAATGCTTCACTTGTCTTCAACATTTCCTTTCCCTTCCCTGCACTAATGTATGACAACGACAGCTGTGGCATCAGTACAGTTGTACACACAAACACAAACTTGAAATTCGAGCGCCCAAGTCCTACACTCAAGAGCCAGTGGCCATAACCACTGTCTTCCATAGGAATAGTGGTCTGACACATCAGCATTTCCCGGGTGACGAGTCCACGTCAAAGACAATGTTGTGTCCTCTCATTCCTATGACACAAGTAAAATGGGGGATAATATGTGATTCCCAAAGTGATTTCATTAGCGCTGAATGGTTGGCAGACCCATGGCTGGCATTTGGTAAAAGTTACCACATTGTCCTTTATTCCTGTTGGTGGTACCTGGTGCTTGCATTAGATTCGTTAGATTCATTGAAAAAAGAGGAAACAGACTTCAGGACCAGTGACTTAGCCAAGATAACATCGCTAGTCAACAGCAGCCCAGGGGACTGACTCAACCATGTGGCTGTCTCTGGCTGTTTCCATGGAGACAGTTTCCTTCCAGTGATTTGCCCCCACCCCCCAGGAGTGAGCATCCTAAAATAATCTTCCCTCAGTGGGACTGACAAACCACCCTTCATGGAGAGAATGGCGCTGCTAGCAGCTATCCCGACAGCAAACAAACTTGTGGCCATTTGCACTTTGGTCCCCTGTGCAGCTTCTGCCCAGAGAGTTGTGTGCATGGTTTTGGGGGTGTGGGGAGTGGAGATGCACCCAGACATTCTCATTTCCCTCTCTGGTGTTCTTTTTAGGACTTAACTTGTGTATTTTTTTTTAAATTTTTCTTCCCTCTCCCTTTTATTTTTTAATTTTTATTTATTTGAGAGGAGAAAGAGAATGAATAAATAAGGGTGTGCCAGGGCCTTTAGCCACTGTAGATGAACTCCAGATGCATATACCACCATCAATCTGGGCCTTACGCTTTGTAGGCAAGTGCCTTAACTGTTAAGCCATCTCTCCAGCCCTTTAAAAATTTTTATTTATTTGAGGAGAGAGAAAGAGGTAGATAGAGCTCTCTCCCCTTTTTTATATTTTATTTTTATTTATTTGACAGAGAGGAAGGAGGAGAGAGAGAGAGAGGGAAGGAGGGAGGGAGAGAGGGAGAATACGGGCACGCCAGGGCCTCCAGATACTGCAAACGAACTTTAGACATGTGCACCACCTTTATGCATCTGGCTATCGTGGGTCCTGGGGAATCGAACCTGGGTCCTTTGGCTTTGCAGCAAATGCCTTAACTGTTGAGCCATCCCTCCAGCCCCCTCCCACCCTTTAAAAAAAGATTTAAAAAATTAAAAAAAATTATTTATTTATTTGAGATGGAGAAAGGGAGAGAGAGACAAAGAGAATGGGCACACCAGGGCCTCTAACCACTGCAAATGAACTCCAGATACATGTGCCTCTTGTACATCTGGCTTACATGTCTCCTGGAGAATTGAACCAGGGTCTTTAGGCTTCGTAGGCATGTGCATTAACTGCTAAGCCATCTCTCCAGCCCGTTCCCCCTTTTTAAAATGTGTGTTGCAGGGCATTGAACCCAGGTCCCTGTGAGTGGTGGGCAGGTGTTCTAGTACTGAGCCACACCCCTGGCTCCTCCAGAAAGATTTTGTTATAAAGCTTACGAGACGGAAAGAAGGCATGGCTCCTGTACAATGGGAGAGGGTCCCCAGAAACAGGGAAACCCTATTAAGGAAAGGAAAGCAGAAAGCCCCCAAGTTGGGAGGGGTCCTGAGCGGGCAAATCCTACCCCCCCACTGTTTTTTTGGTAGGGTCTCTTGTATCTCAGGCTGGCCTCAAACTATGTTTGGAGAATGACCTTGAGCTTCTGACCAAACCTGGTTTATGCCATGCTGGGGTTTGAACCCAGGACTCTGTACATGCTAGGTCAGCACTGTCCACTGAGCTACATCCCCAGCCCTAACTTGCTGTGTTTTCATTTGCCCAATAGCCTCACTGTTGTCCTTCTGTTTGGTCTAAACAAGGAAACTGTTGTATGAAATGACTTCTTGTCCTAAAGTATTCTGATTTCAATGCTAAGTGAGAGCTATTAAAATCTCTACATCCTTCGTGTTTGCTGAAAAACAAACTTTTTTTTTTTTTTTTCCCAAGGTAGGGTCTCACTCTAGCTCAGGCTGACCTGGAATTCACTATGTGGTCTCAAGGTGGCTTTGAACTCAGGGCAATCCTACCTCTGCCTTCCCAGTGCTGGGATTAAAGGTGTGCGCCACCACACCTGGCCTCAAACTTTCTTTTGGTCAGGCTCTTTGGGGCTTACATCTTGCACCAGGTGGTCCAATGTAGAAGGAAGCTTCCTGGTGTCCTAAGCAGTCTTCTGTCAGAAGCATATCTTAGGCAAATCTCTCTTCTAGTTACTGGTGACAATGTGCCATAATGGCTACTGACCACTTTTAAGCTTCTTCCAGCTGATTTGATTTGAGCCCCTTCACCCCGATTGGCTGAACCAGTATCTCTAAGAGCTGTCTGTTTACTACAAGGTGGTCTATGTATGGCTTATCAAATTGGTTCTGATGCTAAGTTTGGGAGGCAGGGTCTTCATTTTTAGGGAGTGGGAATAAGTTGTGTTTCGCTTTATTTTTCTGATGTTATGATGTCAAGACTGTAATCAAACAAGCTGAAGGGCCTGTGAAGGCGAAGGACCCCGGTGTGATTCCCCCAGGACTCATGTAAGCCAGATGCAAAAGGTGCCACATGTGTTTGGAGTTCATTTGCAGTGGCTAAAGGCCCTCAAAAAACAAACAAAAAACTAGCTGACACTCTTGTCAGATGTGTGATGGATCCAAATACTTCCTGGTGACAGCGTCACTCGGTACTGTTATTTCCTCTTCCGGAGACTCCTACAGATAAAGAAAGGGAGCAAGTATCCATGTTCCCAGGCTCTGACATTCTCACATTCATTTTAAGGTCAAAGCCTCAGATCGAAGGTGTGTGTGTGTTTTGATGAAAAGCACCCACATTCTCATGGATATATAAGCACCTGTGGTCCCTAAGTCCTCCTTTCTGGCATAGGATTTGGCTAGACTCTCTTGACTGAGAAGTGATAGGATATTGAACAGGGCTTTAGAATCTTAATTTCCTTGAGGAAAAGTGAGGCTCTGATAGGCAGGGTCCTATCAGGTTGTCGTCCTTGGTCAGTCTATCAGGAAAGAGCCCAGTGGCTCTTTCCAAGGCTTCCTGCTGTGTATATCACAGAGGTCTTGAGTGATGATGGACAAGAGGGTGGTGTGCATGCTGGGTTTTTGCGTGAGCCCCGAGGGGAGAGATTGTCAATGTGAACTTACAATGTAAGAGAAGTTGCTGATGGAGTAGCTGTCTCTGGGGAGACCAATGTCCCCAGATTGATGGGGGCCTTACAGTCCCTATATTTCCTTGGTCCGTGAGATCCATCTCAGCTTGGAAGTACAACTTACCCAAAAGGCTGCATAATACAAAGATGGGCCATATGTCAAAGGAGAACACATTGCTGGATTGAAACCTGGATCCTTTTATTTTTTTTTTTAAGTTGGTATCTTCCTGAGTTGAAATTATTTTATTAAAGTCAGCTGTTTTTCTACTTAGATTCTTCTTCTTCTTGAGGTTGGGGCAAATAGGATCTGGCTGTGTAACTCAAGCTGGCTTGGAACCCTAAGTTTCCCAGGCTGGCTCTGCCTTCCAATTGTTGGGATTACAGGCATGTGCCACCATGCCTGGCATAGTTGATTATTTTTCTGCCCCTTCTCCTCACTTTCTGTCCTCTTGGTGTGAAATTACTAAAGGAGAGTGAATGAGAAGAGAGCGAATACAGGACCTTGTCTTGTCTGTCACCCTAAAGGAGCAGGGGTGGGGGGAGGTGGGTATGATTTGAAACCAGAGCATGCAGAGGTGCATTTAGGCACTGGTGCGGTTTGTGAACTTGTGAAGTCCTTATGAGAACTGAATTAGAATTCTAAACTGATGGATGTTGGTCATTTGTATGGTGAGTCTAACATCTAGTGATGCGAGATGGCCACCGTGCTTTTCCTCCCCTTTAGGAAACATATCACCCTGGGACATCCTTGCTCGCTCTGAGGCATCTTTGTTTGCATGGAAGGTAGATTTCCATAGGGAGGCAGGATGGAGGTTGTAGCCACATGAAGGTGTGCTTGGGGAATTCCATGCCTGTGCCCCCAAACCTCCAGCCATTTCTGACCCATGGATTTGCTTTTCTGATGTTGGACTTCGTTGTCAGCCCTGCCCGCAGCCTGCTGTTTATAAAAATGGACTCCCAATACTGGGTGGCTGGGGTAGAGAGAAGTCCTCCCTCCCCTCTGAGAAGTTCTGGCATCAGAGTTCAGTTCACTGTTTTAATATTTGGGCACACACCGAGCGCATAAATAAATGTAGAAAAATAACAAAAACAAAAGAATGCCTGTCTGCAGGGGAGGGGGGTTGACCACAAAAGGGTTCCTGGAAGAAAGGGGCTCAGAAACTCTGGGCACAGGTTGCTCTACCCTCTCCCATAGCTTTGTTGGGAGTGTGGTGGGCATTTTACACATAGTGGCAGGAGGATGGGGTTGGTGATCTGAGGAGGACTTCTTGCCCAGCCCTGTCATTCTACCCAGCACCTTGAAGGTTGCAAGCTGTAAGGGCACATCTGTGCAGACGTGGGCCTTACAGGGTGGTTGGGAAAGGGAGGGAGGGCCCGAGGGGCAGCTGCTGGGAAGGCCCAAAGAAGAGGGGGGATGATTGTGATTATATCCACATGCTCTGACATTGGGGTGCTTTTGGACACCTGCATCTGGCCAATTTCAGTCTAATTTCCACTCTGCCAGGGTCTGTCTCCTTCAAGCTAACTGGGCCAAGAAAGGGGAACTATTGGCAGAGTCCCCAAAGCCCCTAAAGCTGATGTGATCAGGAGAACAGGCCCAATGTAACCTCATTGTGTGTAGGTGTAGTGGGGAGCCCGCCTTTACGGTTGCGGAATCTGTGGATGGTCTCCATGACTCTGTGTTGCAAGCAGCTGGGTGATTTCCGTTTGCCACATTGTTTCTGTTCCGTTTAATTTCCAGGTGTCCTACATAGCCCAGGACTGCAGAGAAATTCCAGAGCACCTTGGCAGAGAGTGTGGACATTTTGCAAAGAGGCTTGATCTGAGCTTCAACCTTCTGAGGTATGTGACCTTCACAAGATGCAGGCCAGGGGCCCCGGAGGCAGGCCTGGTTCCCTTGGGGACCTAACGGGCTGGCAGAGGCAAGTCTGAGGCACCAGCTGTGTGGAGGGTGTCCTTTGATAGCTTGTAGCGGGTTTTGAAGTATGTGATTTCACGTGTTGAAAGTTTGCTCTGCTTTGTATGACTCGCGTTCTAGGCTTTTTGTGCTAATGAAGAACTGTCATTCACCTCATGGGAGGGACTTCCTCCATGTGTGCACTTCACTCTCGCTTTCCCAGGGACACCTGTTACGTAGAACACTAGATCCTCTGGGGGATGAAATGAGGGGCCACCAGCAAGGGGTTTAGGTCTGCTTTCTTGGGGGAAAACTCTGTCTCTCAAAGAATTTACCAAGTCATCCGTACGGTGTGTGTTTTATGTCTGAGTTCCCTTGCTCTTGAGGTGTGTAATGGACTCCGAGGGAGAGGAGTGAAGGTGGAAAGATGCAATCTAATAGTGGGTAGCACCAGTCCAGGGGCTGGGGCTCTTGGCTGAATCATAAAGAGAAAGCGAGCAGAGCAACATTGTTTGTTGATCTCTAAATCCTGACTGTGGATGTCACATGACCAGGCACCTCCCTCCTCTTGCCACCATACCTTCTCCATGGCTGACTGACTCCAACTGTAAGCACAAATAAAACTTTCTTCCTTAAGTGGCTCTCCTCAGGTAATTTGTCACATCAATAAGAAAGGTACCTCCCCTTTTTCCCAAAGCCAAATATAATACTTTTTGTCTTGTACTGCCAGCTCAAGATGTGGTGTGCATGGACGTGTGCATGCATATATGTGTGTATGTGTAAACTGCAGCACGGGGCTGGAGAGATGGCTTAGTGGTTAAGGCACTTGCCTGCAAAGCCAGAGGGCCCAGGTTCAGTTCCTCAGTACTCGCGTAAAGCCAGATGCACAAGTGTCTGGAGTTCATTTGCAGTGGCTAGAGTACCCAACACACCCATCCTCTCTCTCTCTCTCTCTCTGCCTCTTTCTCTCATAAAAAATTAATTAAATAAATAAATATTTAAAATGTAGCACAGCAGTAGACACGTTTGGGATAGTGCTGTACGTGGATGTCTTTTGGTCACTCTTTATCCAGAGTGTTTCATTCTGTAAGTTCCTCTCACTAGGGCCACATCTTCTGCATGTGACAAAGTACCGGTCTCCTGACTTCTTTTTCTACTACCCATGTCATTTGTTATTTCCAGAACTGCCCTCAAAAAAATAAAATCCTTCTCACTTTGTTATGTACAGAATACCCCTCTGTTTTTTCCTTTGGAACACAGTTGCTGACCTCCCATTTCCATCCGAAGTCAGGTCAGGGCATTGCCTTAAGCAGAGCATGGCAACGCTGGCTACTCCCCTAGTTTGCAAGATTAGCTGTAGTCTGCTTTAGGCCCCATTTGAAATGGATTCTATTTGTTTATTTTTATTAATTTTTTTTTATTTATACTAGAGAGGGAGAGGGAGAATATGGGCACGCCAGGGCCTCTAGATATGCAAACGAACTCCAGATGCATGCACCACCTTGCACATCTGGCTTTTGTGGGTTCTGGGGTGTTGAACCTGGCAAGCCATCTCTCCAGCCCTGTGTTTATTTTTAATAGTAAAAACATTTATGTGATAAAACATTTAGGAGGCTCAAGTGTACACATAGATTAAAAAATAGTGAGATGAAAGTCTTCTCTGTGTATCTGTATGGTTAGCTTTCCTGATGGTTATGGATGTTAAAGATTGCTGCTGTTTGTTCATGCATCGTCTTTGAGAAATGTCTGTTGAGGTGCTTTGCACGTCATGAAATGAAATTACTCCTTGTTTTTTTTTTTTTGTTGTTGTTGTTATGAGGTTGAGTGCCTTATATATTTTGGATAGTAATCTCTTTGGGTAAGTCCAGGGGCTCCCCAGCTTTGGACACAATTGGGAGGTAGGGGAACCTTTCAGAGGTGGGCACTCTTAAGACCATGAGGGGGTGAACAGTCGTCCTCTGCCACACACTCTTGCCACGATAGGCTACTGTATTCGTTCTTTTCTCACTGTTGTGACCAAATACCTGCCCATAAGCAATTTAAGGGAGGAAGGGCTTATTTTGGCTTAAGGTTCAAGGGGATAGAGCCGATCATGGTGGGGAAGGCATGGTGACAGGAGTATGAAGCAGCTGGTCACATTCAGTCCACAGTGAGGAAGCAGAGTATGCTATGTCAGTGTTCAGCAAGCTTTCTTCTTTTTAAACAGTTCCCAGAACAACCTCTGCCTGCTCACAAAGTGGCAGTTGCCCACATTTAGGGTAGGCCTTCCAACCTTAATTAACTTAATCTAGAAAACTCTCTAACAGACATGCCCAGAGATTTGTTTCCATGGCGATGCTCAATCCTGTCAAGTTGAGAACCATGGAATAATGATCACATCACCTTGCTACAAGCCCAAAAACATTGGGGCCAGTTGACCATAGAGTGAAACCCTCAACACTGTGAGCCAACATAAACCCCACCTCTTAAATTGATTATCTTAGGTGACTGGTTACAGTAATGCGAAGATGACTAGCACATGTGGTTTGCAAATATTTCTTTCCCCATTGCGTAGGCCGTCTTTTCACTCTGTTTCCTTGTAGTATAAAAGCTTTATAGTTTGATGTCATCTCACTTGTCTGTTTTTGCTTTTGGTGTCATATCTAGAAGAAATCATTGCCCAAACAATGTCAAGAAACTATTTCTCTGTTTTATTTCTGTCGCTTTACAGTTTCCGGCCTTAAACGTAAGTCTTTTTAATCTCTATTTTGACTGGATTTTTGTACAGAATAAACATAAGCCTCAAATTTTATTCTCCTACATGTGAACATCCAGTTTTCCCAACACCATTTCCTAAGGTGTCTTTGTGGAAGATCAGTCTTGGCACTATTGGGAGGCAGTGGAACCTATTCCTCTATGGTCCATTGGTCTGTGTGTCGGCTATATGCCAGAACCATCTTACCATCTTGTTGGACAGTGTAATTTGATGTTGGTAGTTTGCTATCTTCAGCTTTTTTTCTTATTTTTTGGTTTTTTGAGGTAGGGTCTCACTCTAGCCCATGCTGACCTGGAATTCACTATGTAGTCTCAAGGTGGCCTCAAGCTCTCAGCTATCCTCCTACTTCTGCCTCCCCAGTGCTGGGATTAAAGGTGTGTGCTACCACGCCCAGCTTGTGTTTACTTAAGGTTGCATTGGCAATTTGAGGTGTTTCATACAACAATGCCATTGGGATTTTGATGGGGACTCTGTTGAATCTCTTGAACATTAAGGCCCCTTTGGCAATTTTGATTCGTCTAAGCCATAAACATGGGCTATTTATCCATTTATTTGTGTATTCTGTTATTCTTTCATCAGAGTTTGATAGTTTTTGGTCAGTAGATCTTTCACTTCAGTTAAATTTATTCCTATTCTATTACTGTTATTTTGATTCTATTGTAAATGGATGTTTTCTTATTTTCTATTCTGGATAGTTCCCAGTATATAGGAATGAAACTGAGTTTTTGAAATTTATATCTAAGCAGAGAGAGATAGAGTGAATAGATATAGACAGAGGGAGAATGGGTGCATCAGGGCCTCCAGCCACTGCAAACAAAGCTGCAGATGGATTTGCTACTTTGTGTAGCTGGCTTTATATGGATACAGGGGAAATGAACGTGGGTCTTGGGCTTTACAGGCAAGCCCCTTAACCACTGAACTATCTTTCCAGCCTGAAACTGATTTTTTTTCTATGTTGATTTTACATCTGACAACTTGTCTGAATTTGTTTATTGTAATAGTTTTTGATAGAATCTTTCTGATTTTTTTATGTATACGATTGTGGACTCAGCAAATAGATAAATTTGCTTCTTGCCTTTTGATTTGGATACTGGAAAACTTCACCTTCTTTTTTTTTTTGGTTTTTCGAGGTAGGGTCTCACTCTGGCCCAGGCTGACCTGGAATTAACTATGTAGTCTCAGGGTGGCCTTGAACTCACGGCGATCCTCCTACCTCTGCCTCCCGAGTGCTGGGATTAATATTTTTCTTTAAAAATATTTTTCTTTATCTGGATAGAGTGGGGAAAGGAGCAAGCAAGCATGATAGGCCTCCACCCTCTGCAAATGAACTCCAGACACATGTGCCATTTTGTGTATATGCCTTTATGTGGGTACTGGGGAACTTGGGCTAGCAGGCTTTCCAATCAAGTACCTTTGACCTCTGAGCCATCTCCCCAGCCCTGTATAGTTTTTTTCTGCTGTGTGTGTAAATGCATGTGTGTGTGTGCACAGATGCATGAACCCCATGTAACACATGTGGGAACCAGAGGAAGATGTCCGTGTCTTCTTCTGCCACTCTTCTCTGATACAGTCTTTCCTGGAACCTGGAG